>OU466863.1:52423747-52431247 GCA_911865555.2 Thlaspi arvense
CTTCGAAGATGAACCTCTTCCCATGCGATAGTCAAAAATTCTTGGCGGTATCGAGCTGGTACAGCCTGTTCTTCTTGAATGCCCTGATTAAGAGCCAAAGAATTTCCTGCCGCTATCATATAATATTCATCTTGACTTGGTGATAAAAAAAGCATCCGTATACGTGCTTTTTTTGATTTTTCAAAGAGTTCATAAAATGGACTTTCTAACGACCCCCAATCACCAATCCTGGCATGAATTGCTAAAGATCCAATAAGTCCAACATTGATTCCTTCAGACGTGTCAATGGGGCAAATACAACCATAGTGACTAGGATGGATATCTCGTATCCGAAAATTAGCAGTTCGCCCTGTTAATCCGCCAGGGCCCAAATAACTCAACTTTCTCCCATGAACGATTTGTGTCAATGGATTAGTTCGATCCAAAACTTGAGATAATGGGTGTAATCCGAAAAAGGATTCATAAGTAGTTGTTAACGGGGTTGAAGTTACCAAATTTTGAGGAGTAGGTATCAATTTATGCCTAATTGCTCCGCCTATAGTTCCCTTAACTATATTTTCTAAACGAGCCAGAGCCAACCCGAGCTGGTCTTGTAAAAGATCCGCTACAGAGCGAATACGTTTATTTTTCAAATGATTCATATCATCAAGTGTACCCATTCCAAATTTCATCCCAATCAAATGATCGGCAGCTGCTAATATATCTCGTGGTAACAAAAATATATTGTTCTGAGGTATATTAAGATTAAGTCTCCAGTTAATATTTCGGCGACCAATCCTTCCTAATTCACACCTTTGGTGAAAGAATTTTTTTTGTAATTCCTTACATAAGGATTCAGAAAATATTGGATCCCCACCTACACAAGAAAATTGTTGATAAAACTCCAAAATAGCATTTTCTTTTGACCCAATTTTTTTTTTTCTCCTTATCGGTCAAGAAAGATAAGAAAATTTCAGGGTAGCAAACATTCTCTAGAATTTCTCTTAGATTCGAACCCATAGCTGATGATAGAACTAGAATAGATATTTTCTGTTTCCTACTCACACGAGCCCATATTCTTGCTTTTTTATCAATCTCTAATTCTAACCTGCCTCCCCAATCTGATATTATGGTGCCAGTATAGACGGAAATCCCGTTATGATCCAATTCTGACTGGTAATAGATACCAGGACTTTGTAATATTTGATTGATCACAATTCTGTATATTCCGTTTACTATAGAAGTTCCAAGGGAATTCATTAAAGGAATGTTTCCAATAAAAATTCTTTGTTCTTGCATATTCCTACTGGTTTTCCAAATTAATCCCGCGGATACATATAATTCAGAAGAATATGTAAGTGATTCATAGACAGCATCTCGTTCTTTTATCAGAGGTTCTACCAATTGATATGTTTCCACAAATAATTGAAATTCAATTTCGTGATCTATATCTTCAATTTTTGGAAATTTAGAAAGTTCTTCTATTAAACCCTGATCAATAAACCGATAAAACCCTTCAAATTGTATCTGATTAAATCCGGGGATTGTAGATGTTCCCTCTTTTCCATCCCCGAGCATCTTTTTTGAATTTCCCATTTATCCGTTTATTGAAAAAATCCCATCCCATCTCTCATTCTTCACCGAATCATATCCATAGAATTCGATCTAGTAATAATGGAATTTCTATTCTGTTTACTGAATCACATGAAATTTTATCCAACTCCAAGATATATGGAATGTATGAAATACGTATGAACGGAGACTAGATTCAATTGGAATTTTTTATAAGAAAGAGATCCAAATGGAAAATAATTGAGAAATACCACTGGAACTTATGGAGTTTTGTAAAGACTAAAAAAAAGTAATTTCATTTTCACCTATGATATTACATATTCCAATTGGATTGCATACCATAAAAAATGTATTCATGATTGGATCTGTTTGAGCAGATAAACATATAATAAATAGAAAACTTTTTTTTTTAACCGCTTTACTTTTTCATGTATTTTTATTTCATTGTTAAAAAAAATATTTGCAGAAAAGATATTTATTTTTACCTATTTTGATTTTTAATAGAATATTTAGAATATCCTTGAATTGAAGTAGGTAAGAAAACTTGTGTTTTTTTATTTATTAATTTTGTTTATTATTAAAATAAAAAAGAATGCACAGATATATATGTCTCTTTTTCTTCTTTTCTTGTGGTACAGTTCTATTTGGGACAGCACATGTTGTGCTCTATAAAAAATTCAATTTTCTCTTGAATGTATTCAATGAAAAATTGAAATAAAAAAATTTATTACGAATTACTCCTCAAAAGCATCCCTAGAGAGATAAAATACCCCATTATAGAGCTATAGCTCTATAAACAACGTAACGTATGTTCTGATTCTGGGGTTTACATATACTCATCATTACTGTTATAATTGAAATTGAAGAAGATTTATTTTTAATTGAAAAAACTCAATTTATATTAGTTATAAATCTATTTCTAATGATTTTATTATATTATTAGAAATAGAAATCAAAAAATGTAGATTTTAATTAAAAAATGGTCATGAATTTACAGTCAAATTTACAGTCAATAGTTAATGGTTCTGATTTGTACTGGATTCTATATTTTATTTTGTGACTTAAAATCTATATCTTTTTTTTCGGAGTTGAAAAAAAAAAGATAAAATTTGAATCTAGTTTATATCGTTTTGGCGGCATGGCCGAGTGGTAAGGCGGGGGACTGCAAATCCTTTTTCCCCAGTTCAAATCCGGGTGCCGCCTCAACAACAGACTTGAAATCCCCTATTAGAACTATAACAAATATAACTATAACAAACGTAGGAAAAGACTCCGGATACTTTCTTTTCGTGATTCTAAGCCCCTGGCTCTCGAGGTTCTATTCTCTAACCTAAAGTTTTGCCTATCAGAATCAGAAAAGGTAAGGTGGTTGAGAGAAATCCGTCTGAGTCTTCAATTAGATTGGATAGCCAGAGAGGGAATTAAATTAATAATTTTGGAAAGCACCTAAGATACTTTGGATACAGATTCATGAAAGTCTCGTAATGCTCAGACATTCAATCAATATTAGATTAGATAAAGAATTACCTTTCGTTTTACTTCCAAAAATAAAAAACGATAAAAGAAAGAAAACGTATTATTCTTTCTACATATGAGTCAGATTACTTGGATACTTCTAAAAGTATGCATTTACTTGTGTTTACATCTTGTCGATTCTACTAGAAATTCTATAATTAAGAATAACTCATTATAAGATAAGTGAATTTTTTGGAGTAGTTCATCGATGTTGACCAAATACCTCTCCCTTTTTTTGACTCTGCACCAGTGATTTCACTATTATTAGTGAACAATAATGGAATAGTTTCTTCATATTCATAGAAATAGGGGACAAAATTCACATGGATATAGTAAGTCTCGCATGGGCTGGTTTAATGGTAGTTTTTACATTTTCCCTCTCTCTCGTAGTGTGGGGAAGAAGCGGACTCTAGAAGTACTACTAATTGCGGTAATAATCAAACTCTATCAACCTGTATCAATTGTTTTAGTTTTCTAGACCGGTCGGCAAATTTTTTTAATATTTTTTTATTTTTTGTTTTATTGACTCATTTTCTATTTTTATATCAGGGTTTACACCGTTAACCATTCATGGGGTAACCCCTTTTCGAAATCTGAAGAAGTTTACATCAAATTCGGATTATCTGTATTAAATGGATCAAACAAATGAAATTGAGAAAGTATGTACATACATTTAATATTCTATTTAATTTATATTGACATTTCTAAAGAAAAAGAGAGATATGGGTGGATTCCTTTATATTAAGATAGTTCACTTGTATCTTTATACATTACAATAACCATAATGGCTAGTATGGTAGAAAGAGATCTCTTTCTACCATACTAGCGGGCCCCTTAGGCTACTACTACTACTGAGTCTAATGGATTCCTTTCATTTAAGACGAGAAGTTGAAATCTTTTTTTTTTTTTATTGATAATCAAATTGTATTTAAATTAATTATTTTGACTAACCGTTTTTACGTAAATTATAAGCAAAAAAGCAGTAGGAATGAGAATGAAGAGTGCAGTAGCAATAAATGCAAGAATATTTACTTCCATAATTTAATCGTTTATTATTATTTTTTTTTCTTTAGAATATCTCGGGATTTAATCCCATAGAGATGAGAAATCTTTCGCTTGTAAACTCACTCAGATGAATTAGATTTCGATGATATCGAATGAAAGAAATATCATGAATAACAATATCGGAACTATAAAATCGATTCATCGTCAAGAATTTAATAGTATAACATAGGAAGATCTTTTATCCACACCGAATACATAATGAGATTCCCGATCCAATCAATAAATATTTATTTATGATTCTTTTTCCCCGCTTTCTTTTCTACAACCTAATACTTTACTTTCCTTGTACAACCATCTGATGAAATATGATAAAAAACCTTTTCTACTTCGATTGTTTACAAAAAGAGTTTCTAAAGAAACTTAAATAAACAATAGAAATCAAATAGAGAAAACAAGTACGAAGTTCAATTTAAAATTTAAAAAATTTTTAAAGGGTCTATCATCTTGTTGGAAAACAAAGAAAGGGAATGTGATAAAGAGATAAAGACGAGTCCCGGTAAAAAAACTAGAATATTCCAAAAAAGTAACTGTTTCAATTTTCTTACGAGTTTTTTCTTCGATATCGACTCTAATCTTTAAAAAGAGCATATTCATTAAGGGAAGACTAATTTTATCTTTATTTTTTAAATATCCTCTTTCCTTGGTTGGATTCGAACTATTTTTAATTCCTTGACTTCATAGAAATAAAAGTATATATAGGTACTCTTGGCAAACGTATTATACGCTATCCTATTTAATTTTCCTACACGAGTTAATGGGAAATTAATTGACAAAAAGCAGAAACCCCATACAGTATCTCTTTCTTTAAGTGTTTAATGCTCTCAATAATTATAATTATACTAATTTACATATGTCTCTCTACCATCAATCGGTGCTAGTTAAAATAATGTAAATAGCCCTTTCTTTTGCTTGATGAAAAAAAAAAAAAAAAAAAAAAGGGGGGGGGTTATGTCTTTTTTTTTTATTGAATCCACCGGGACTGACGGGGCTCGAACCCGCAGCTTCCGCCTTGACAGGGCGGTGCTCTGACCAATTGAACTACAATCCCATGGAAATCAAGTGGGGTAGCTTAAATATTCCTTATTATGATTTCATTTTAATCATTTCAATGTGAGATTCAAATTAGTGTTGTAACAAAGAAAGTCACAAGTGATATATTGATATCTATATGGATATCACTTTAGTGATAGCAAGACGGATTACTGGTAATCCTTTGATTATTATAAAATCAATTGATAATCTATTTTTTATTGTAAAAAATAGATTATTTTCTCGACTCTGTTAATTAAAGTTTATATTTAAAGGATCCATATCGGGATCCTTAGCAAGATCAAGATCGGAATTTTTTATGTAAACAAAAAAAAAGTAACGAGACACAAGAAATAAATAAAAAAGTAAAGTTGAAATATACCCCGAAATTTGACTTTTTTTCTTACCCTTCTCTGTCATTTATGCAAAACAAAAAGGGTTATGTAGACAGCGAATTATTGGGCCGAGCTGGATTTGAACCAGCGTAGACATATTGCCAACGAATTTACAGTCCGTCCCCATTAACCGCTCGGGCATCGACCCAGGAAGAATCTATTAGAACTTTATGGATAATCCACGATCAACTTCCTTTCGTAGTACCCTACCCCCAGGGGAAGTCGAATCCCCGCTGCCTCCTTGAAAGAGAGATGTCCTGAACCACTAGACGATGGGGGCATACTTGCTCAACCGCCATCATACTATGATCATAGTATGATCAGTTTTTTAAAATTGTCAATATAATAAAATGGTATGACTAGCTTATATATAAGTTTTTTTATTTTTTCTATAGCATTCTATATCATTTTTTTTTTTTGAAGTGGAAATATGAAATAAAAAAAAATATATAGAAATATTCTAGTACAGAATCTTTTAAAGAAGTGATTGGTCTGACATAAAAAAAGAAAAAAGAGGGTTAAGTTTCGTTTTTTTTAACTTTCCTTCATAGATTGCCTCATCTCATTGTATTGTATAGTAGTATCTCTATCTAACACTAACTCAATAAAATCAGACAGAATACATCTTCTAATTATTCTAATTAGGGTAATTAGGTAAGAAAGCTAGGTTGATAAGTTAAGTTATCACAAATTTTATTTTTTTTTAGAAAATTATTGTTCAGAGATAGTCCGTATCTCTTCATCATATGTCAAGATAAAATATATTGGATCTATGTCAAATTGCTGAGTACATGTATAAATCAAATGAATTTCGTTATATGTCTATGTGGTAGGCAATTTAAAGTAAAATAATTCATTGCATTGATATTTATAAAATCCAATATAAAAAAAGCAAAAAATCCCCCGTTAAGTACATTTGAAGTAAATTCAAATTCTCGTTTCTAGTTACGAAATGAGCTACTAACCACTATGCGTCTATTGTATATATATTTAATATATATATATAGATATATTTTATTTCCCTATCGACTCAGTCAGGAATTAAACTAAGACGGCCCTTTTAACTCAGTGGTAGAGTAACGCCATGGTAAGGCGTAAGTCATCGGTTCAAATCCGATAAGGGGCTTTTACTTTCTTTACTTTCTATTTTACTTTCTTTACTTTCTAATAGTAAAAATGGCATTCGAAAGTGTATAATTTCTAATTTTTTTAATTTAATTCTAATTAATTTCATTCTAATAATAACTAATAATAAAGTTAGAGAGTAATTTATAAAATAAAATTGAACATTTTTATATTATAATACAATGAATAATGATAAGTCGTCTCTTGAATCGCCAAAAATATATTTTTTTTTTCATTTTTCGATAGATTAGAAATCAACAAATAAAAAAGAAAAAGTAAGTGGACCTAACCCATCGAATCATGACTATATTCACTATTCTGATATTCAAATTCGATATAGATAAAATTGAAACAGTATATTTTTTTTATTTCATATTTTGTATTAGGAAATCCGTCGATATCTCTTATTGAATCTTCTTGTTTTGATATATTTCATAGGAAATATATTGCGTTCCTGCCTAGAGAAAGAAAGTCTTAATTCCAAATTAATATCTAAGAGGCATTTCAATATCTTGTTTTGATTCCAGAACATAACAAAATCCTAAATTCTATTTGTATAAGAATTAAATTGTATTAAGAATCAAAAAATCGAATCATAATCATGATCATGGCTTCAGATATCAATCAAATATTTCCATATTGATGCATACGAGATGACAATGTAATGTGATCGAAGGTGTGTGTGAGAAAGAAACTCTCATTTACAGTTTCCTATTATTTTATTTAAATATTGTATTGAATTAGATATAAATAAGAAATTTTCCCTTTTTTTTTACAGATACATAACGGTATGTACATGTAGATATCAAAGAAAATAGAA
>OU466863.1:52433747-52436247 GCA_911865555.2 Thlaspi arvense
TCCAACCTTGGCAAGAACGACGTTCTGCAGAATATATGACTCATGCTCCCTTAGGTTCCTTAAATTCTGTAGGGGGCGTAGCAACTGAGATCAATGCAGTCAATTATGTCTCTCCGAGAAGTTGGTTATCTACCTCTCATTTTGTTCTAGGATTCTTCCTATTCGTGGGTCATTTATGGCACGCGGGAAGGGCTCGGGCAGCGGCAGCAGGATTTGAAAAAGGAATTGATCGTGATTTTGAACCTGTTCTTTCTATGACTCCTCTTAACTAAAGTAGTAGTTAAAATAGGAAAGTAAAAATCGGTTCATATTAAAAAGTCTTCTTTGTTTCTTTCAATTCAATCTAATTTTTTCTGGCTCGGCTATACTATACAGCCGAGCCACTCTCCTTTTTTATGATGCTAAGAAGTAAAAAAGCCAATAAAGAAAAAAATATATTCATCTAACAAAAGGAGAGAGAGGGATTCGAACCCTCGATAGTTATTTTTTATGAACTATACCGGTTTTCAAGACCGGAGCCATCAACCACTCGGCCATCTCTCCGAAAGATAATTTATATTTTATATTTTTTTTCACCAAATAGAACATAGCCCTATGAGTTAATACAATCACTATGTATAAAAAGATATAGGGTGTGACTTTCGTTATAGGTTTATAAATCTGTCTATATAAATAAATGAGATACACGATCCAGTATACCCATTTATGAAGTCAAAAAGAACCTTTAACTTCATGTCCGAATAGAATAAAAGTGGTAAAAATAAGTTGGAAATAAGTCATTTCGAATCAACGGATTCATGATAAAATCCCTTTATTTATTAAAATTTTTTAGTGAGTAAGAGGATTAAATGGTGTATATTCTTTTGTTAATAGCTTGGAGGATTAAAAACATGACTATTGCTTTCCAATTGGCTGTTTTTGCATTAATTATTACTTCATCAATCTTACTGATTAGTGTACCCGTTGTATTTGCGTCTCCTGATGGTTGGTCGAGTAACAAAAATGTTGTATTTTCTGGTACATCTTTATGGATTGGATTAGTCTTCTTGGTGGGTATCCTTAATTCTCTTATCTCTTGAATTCATTCGTTGCAGATCCAAAAATGAGATGACCCCTCCCATTCCATGAATTACACATTCAAATTCAATATAAGTCCATAAAATGCAAATAAAGAAAACAAAAAAATTAGAGGGGGGGGGTCGAACTTCGGGAGCTTGAGTGAAATATGAATAAAATATTAATAAATATAAATTTATTAAATATGAAATAGTCATAAATAATTAAATAAAAAAATAATAAAAAATTGATATCTGATATCAATATAGAATATAATATTTTATGGAAATAGAGAATAATATATTATTGAATATAGAATTCAATATATTCAATATTATAGACTAAATATATTATTAATATATATATTTCTATATATTAATAGAATTGTTAATTGAACTTATTTGGTGGTAGAATTTTTTGAAATGACCCCAAACCAAAGAGTGTATCTCGTATAGCTTTGACCAAATATTATCCATAAATTTCTTATCAAGAAGGCAAAAAAGTGCGGATATAGTCGAATGGTAAAATTTCTCTTTGCCAAGGAGAAGACGCGGGTTCGATTCCCGCTATCCGCCCAAATATAAATGGATTCAAAAAGAAAAAAGATTCGGTATAGTTGACCGGGAAATATAGTAATTTTTTACTCCCGTCCCAAAAAACAAGTATTAATTAATGACTAGTTAATAGAATCAAACTTACATTTGTTGAAAAAAATGTTGCGGAGACAGGATTTGAACCCGTGACCTCAAGGTTATGAGCCTTGCGAGCTACCAAGCTGCTCTACCCCGCGATGAAACAAAAAAACTTGGACTAAACTCTAATAAACAAAAACGAATTGAATGCGCCCCTATTCCATATCTGTACAAATAGAATAGCCTATTTAGACAGAATGGTAAAGGGGCCTCGTCGATCATATAAAAAAATAGAAAAATTAAGGGATACTTAAATCCTTACCAGCTGGATCTTGTTGCCCCTGGCAACAAACATGCATGAACCATTTCCCGAAGGATGTGTCCAGATAGTCCAAAGTCTCGATAGTTAGCTCTCGGTCTTCCGGTCGAAAAGCAACGTCGATGAAGACGTGTAGGTGCACTATTACGCGGTGGGGATTGTAATTTTCCATGAATTTTCCACTTCTCACTTAGCGACGGAATCTTACTTATTTCCTTTTTTGAGGATCGACGAATCAAATGATATTTTTGTTCTAATTTTTGCCTCTTCTTCTCCCTATAAATCAAACTTTTCTTTGCCATAATGCTTCAGTTCCTCTTATTATCAATGATAATGATACAAATCGGATCCTAGATGTAGAAATAAATATAAGAGTGCATACCTATTTTTTTTAATAAAAAAAAGATGCGGATAGAATACATAAATAATTAACCGAATTTGCCTGATGTGGAGGCAATCAAGAAAGCCGCATAAGTGAATATATAACCTACAG